>CM077076.1:0-50034 GCA_039105305.1 Apiospora arundinis | reverse complement strand
CTTACAGCTGCTTAGAGATAATAAAGAAAAGTAAAATTTAAACGCAAACATGTGCGACCCGTCTTTAAAGAAAGGATTTATTTATTGGGCTTATGCCAATATAAATACCTTTAAAGAAAGGATAAAGTTGTGAACGACTTATATTATCTAGTGTAAAATTTTTAAATACTAATTCAGTTTTACCCAATAGTATTAATATAAACAAAGTTGGAGAGATTATCTCACCACGTAGTTTATTATATCAACCAAGGGTAACTATAAATTTATACAAATTTGGTTACAATAAATTGGGCGTTAGAGCGTTTTCAGCTTCATGTGCAGCATGTAAAGATATTTCCTATACAAGTTCTTCAGATTTAGTTGTTTTTCTGGACGCAGACAAAGAAAAACTTGACATTCTTAACCATATTAAAGGTAAATCAGGAATTTATATGTGAACTAATAAATTTAATAGTAAAAAGTACGTAGGTAGTTCTATGGATTTAAAACGTAGACTATTAGAGTATTATAATGTAAATAGATTACTAAATGAAAATAGTATGCCTATTAATGTTGCATTATTAAAATACGGCTACCATAACTTTAGTCTTACTATTCTAGATATTTGTGACATAGATAATCTTATGTCTAGAGAAAAACATTTTTTTGAAGTATACTCTCCAGAGTATAATATATTAAAAACACCTGGAAGCCCTTCTCGAGGGTCTGGATGAAAACATTCAGAAGCTACTGTAGAGAATATGCGCGCTGCTGCTCTTAAAAGATCTCCAGAAACTTTAGCTAAAATGTCAGCATCTCATCCTATGAAAATTAAAGTTGAGGTAACTGACATAGAAACAAATACTTCTACTACATACCACGCTATAAAAGCAGCTGCCCGTGCATTAGGTATTGATAAAAGATATATCGAACATTATATTTACTTAAATCAAGATAAACCTGTTTTAGGTAAATATACTTTTAAATTACTTGATACAGAAGGCCAGGTTGAAAAACCTAATATAGGAAAGGTGCAACCTGAAAGCAGTGTAGTTTTATCTAGAGAAGGCTCAACACAAACTACGTTTAGTGCAGCCATAAAAGTTCAAAAAACATCTAAAAAGGTGGAGGTTACTAGTGTAGAAACTAAAGAAGTTACAATATATCCTTCTATAGGTGCTGCAGCTAGAGCATTAGGCTATCGTCAAGCTAGTATATCTTTATACTTGAAAGAAAATAGAACTAATCCCTTTAAAGGTGTGTATTTGTTTAAATTAGTTTAAGTTTTCGGAGATTTATTAACAAAAGGATGAATTTGTGGACGTTTATCAGGTCACATGTTATTAAACATTTTAGCTGGTTTCACATATAATATAATGACAAGTGGTATAATATTCTTCTTTTTAGGATTAGTACCTTTATCTTTCATTATAGCTTTCTCAGGTTTAGAATTAGGAATTGCTTTTATACAAGCTCAAGTTTTTGTAGTATTAAGTAGTGGTTATATTAAAGACGGTTTAGATTTACATTAAGTAAAGTAAATTAACTAATCACAAACTAGCCGTAAGAGGCTAGTTCCTCTCCTTTATCTCTTGATCACTGGGTGATCTTAGAGATACCGGCAAGCCCCTTTATCCCTCATATCCTGTAAAGGTAAAGAGATATCAGGGGACTAGGTCTACATTTTTATTATCCTTAATTAACTTACAATTTGGTTCTCCTTTATAACTTCAAGCTATTAGAGGGCAAGTGTAATTGTGTTAAAGTAAAACATAGTAAAAATGAAAGTCGAGTAATCATAATTTTAATTATGTTTATTAAAGGTTATGATGTAGTTGGTCTACATTTGTATATGATTCCCCGTCTTATTGATAAATAAGGTGAAGAATTATGGGGTTCGATTCCTCCATAATCTTATATCACTTATCTAGCCTCTTACCTCTGATATCACAGATATCACGGATATCACTTTATCACATAATAAAAATTTGAAAAGTAAAAAAAAAAAGAATAAGGGACCGGGATCAAAGTATAAGTTTAAATATCTTTTGTAATACTTGAGTTTATTTGTCCTCCTCCTTTATCACACTACCTTTTCCCCCCTCCACCAAAGGGATCCGGGATATCCGGGAATGATATAAGGGAGAAATAAGGTCAAATTTACATTACTGTAATTATATTATATAGGTTAGAATAAAGCTTAAGTAAAAAAAATAAGTTTCTTTACTTGGCCCTTATAGTCTCTTGGAGGTAAGGGATCCTGAGCTAGTAAAAAAAAAACTAGTTACCTTATATCCCTACGGATATAAGGGCAACTGGTCCCGTAAAGGTCCTGGTCCCCGAGGGTAACCAGTGCCTGGGCACTGGTCGCCCCCTGCTAGATTTTGGAGATAAAAATAAACTAAATTCTTTAAAAGAATTTAAGGAAAGTTATAGTAAACAATATGTGTGTATATATAATTACTTCAAGTAAAAGGTTTAGGTTTTAAATAGAAAATAGAATAAATTAATTAAATGGTAATATTATCCTTTAATATATAATTTAAAAGCGAGCATTGCAAAGCCTACATAAAACTATAATTTAGAGAGATATATTTAGCAAGAAATAGCTTGATTTTATCCCAAAAAAAATAAAAAAAAATTTTTTTATTATTTTTTTCTTGGTCGAGACCTAGAGTCTAGTATAAAGATCAAGAGAACCAAAAATTTATAGTGATGGATGTAACCATCCACACTATAAATGTGTGCATATATATATGGGTGAGTTTGGTGATGGCTCTGATTGAACGCTGTCGAAATGCTTGACACATGCTAATCGAACGTTTAGTTTAATAAGGCGTAAGCTTCTATTTTATTAAAAGTGGTGTACAGGTGAGTATAGACCCCGAGCCGGCCTTAAAGAGGGGGAAAAATCCCCCATAACAAAAAAAAGGGTAATTATGCCGCTTTAAGAGGACATAGGGTGGTCGCCGAGATAGGTTGTTGTTAAGGTTACTGCTTAACAAGCCTAAATTCTCGTAGTCGAAGCTGAAAAGTTGATCGACCACATTGGGGACGAAAAAATCCCAAGGCAAGCGAGTACAGCAGTGAGGGATCTTGGTCAATGGCCTAACGGCTGAACTGGCAACTTCGGAGAACGGAGAAGATTTACTGATATAAAAGTATGTTCTTACTCTAAATCGGTTTGTCGAATAAAGTTCTAACTGCATATTGATTATGACGATATGCATATTTATGCCTTGACTAATTACGTGCCAGCAGTCGCGGTAATACGTAAGAGGCTAGTGTTATTCATCTTAAATAGGTTTAAAGGGTACGTAGACGGTAGTAAATGTCCTAACAGGATACATCTCTACTAGAGTTTTATGTGAGGAGAGTCGTACTTATGGTGTAGAGATGAAATTTGTTGATACCATAGGGACTGGTAAAGGCGAAGGCAACCTCTTATGTAAAAACTGACGTTCAGGGACGAAGGCACAGAGAACGAACAGGATTAGGTACCCCAGTAGTCTTTGCAGAGAATGATGAATGCCATAAATTAGGTAATATTACTTGGTTTATAAATGAAAGTGTAAGCATTTCACCTCAAGAGTAGTGTGGCAACGCAGGAACTGAAATCACTAGACCGTTTCTGACCCCAGCAGTGAAGTATGTTATTTAATTCGGTGATCCACGAAAAACCTTACCACAATTTGAATGTTATTAAAGTTAGTCGTTTAAGCTTCTAATTTTAATAATACAAGTGTTGCACGGCTGTTTTCAGTTAATGTTATGAAACTGCGGTTCCGACCGTGTAATTAACGAATACCCCGGCTTTATTTACAATAAATTAATAGAGCACTTTCTGCCCCTCTACAATGGTAAGAACAAAAGGGAATAAGACAAGTCATCATGGCCTGAATATTGTGGGCTATAGACGTGCCACATATTCCTACACAAAGAGAAGCAAAAATGCGAGTTTAAGCTAATCTCAAAAAATAGGATAGAATTCGGAAATGGATTGCAGTCTGAAATTCGGCTGCATGAATAAGAAATTGCTAGTAATCGTGAATCACCATGTCACGGTGAATATAACTTCGGATTGGTACTAACCACTCGTCGCATGCTGAAAGGAGTTAGCGCAATAAGTTTGCTCTCTTATTATAATTAAGTAAACGATATGGTTTAGATGTTATAGTAGGATTCTTCGTATGCGCGATTCTGATTAGTGTTAAGTCGAAATACGGTTCAACTCAATACAAGGACCAAATTGGTTATTATATTATTTAATGTAATAATTAAAATCCTACTTTTACAGTATATGCAATATATAATTAGAAATATACTATAATTTCTGAAGAAATTATAATGAGTAGAATACCAAATAACGGTATTAGGTATATTCCTACCTGGTTACACTAGTGAAAACGGTTAAACATTCTCCATCTGTTTATAGACCGTCGGTTAATTATATAATCGCTACAGACTGGATCACGGGTGGGTGGCTGAAATGCTGCTTAATGTACAGTCGAGAACCCCTAATTGATAAAAAAATTATACAAGGCTTTTTTTAAATCGTCCTACTTTGCGGTATAGGTTAAATTCATTTAACTTATTTCCCTTATGTCCGAGGAAAGATATAAATAATAGAGTACCTGGGCACTATACAGTTGGTATTTTAGTTATAGTGTGGGGGTTTAGCGTGTAGTGGAAGTTGCACGGGAATCATAAAATTAAACAAAAATTTAAAAGCCTAGTGCAAAGGTGCTTATGCATATAGAATTCTATAGGTATCTGGTTCAAGTCCAGAACAGGTTTATGACAAATTTTTATACAATCATTAAAGGCGAATTTGGCACTTTTTACGCAAGAAATAAAGGTGTAACTCATGCTTATTCTAAAAATCCTTGTTCATTTATGCTTCGTTACACGTCTCCTTATATAGTTCGGTTTTATAGTAGTAAAAATACATTACCTTTTAAAGTTTATTTGGATTTAGCAGATGTAAAAACAATATATAAAGAAAACAACAGGAAGTCTGGTATCTATCGTTGAGTTAATTTGATTAACGGATCTACCTATATTGGAAGTGCTGCAGATTTAACTAGAAGATTAAGAGATTATTTTTCTCCTAAATGATTAATGAAAGAATCTCTTAAAAATAATAGTATTATATATAGAGCTTTATTAAAGAATGGTTATAGTAATTTTCGTCTAGAGATTTTAGAATACTGCGAAAAAGATATAATTATTGAAAGAGAAAATTATTATTTCGATGTACTAAAACCTACATATAATATTTGCCTTGTAGCAGGCTCTAGTTTAGGTCGTGTAACTAAGGACTCTACCCGTTTTAAACTTAAATATGCATGAATGGTTAGATTATATAAAGAAAATTCTAATTCTTCCGCTAATAAAATAGTTTTCAGTGAGTTTGTTTTAAACTGATTAGAAAAAAAAGTAAAAAAATTAGAATTAACTACAAATAAACTTCAACGTATATTTGACAATATTACTGAAAATAGAACTCCATTCGTTAGATCACATACTACCCGTATGAAAATGAGCTCATTTTCTCCTACTGCTGTTACTATATTAGTAACAGATTTAAATAATGGAGTTACAACTTCTTACCCTTCAGCCAGAAATGCGGCTTTAGCGTTAAATTGTAGTAATTCCACTATTATGAATAAATTAAAAGGAAAAAACAGTAAAATTTTAAATGGTAGGTATTTAATAAAAGGTAAGTAATATCTCAGTAGTGGAAGTTGCACGGGAATCATAAAATTAAACAAAAATTTAAAAAGGAAAGTTCCTTTATTGGTAAGAAGGGCTGAGCTGTAAACTCAGTAGCTATAGGCTTTTAAGAGTTCGAATCTCTTGTTTCCTAAACTTTACATGATCTAATTTTTATAATTTATTGCAGGTACCCTTAATATCACCTACCTTTACGGGATAATAGGCTAAAGCACTTTGGCCCTCCCCTTTTTACTACGCTTCCTCCCATATCCCATCGCCGCTTGCTTTGCCTTCGGCGATGGGGTATGAGGGATACAGGGGATAAGTGAGATAAGGAAGATAAAAGAGTGAATCGTGCCCTGATATCCTTAAGAATAAGGGGGGCAATAAATTATAAGTCTCTATAGCTCAATGGTAGAGCTTGATACTGTTAATATCATGATAGATGTTCGATTCATCTTAGGGGCTAAATGGTTATTTTTTTTTTGTATTTATTTTAGGTACAATATAAATATTAATATAGGTTAAAAATAAACACAGGTTGTGCGTATGATTGGGCTCCGCCCAATACCCCCCCCCTGATATCCCTCATACCTGGATATCGCTAGCGGTAAAAAGGATAAAGAAATAAAGGGAAGGATTAAATGCTATATTCTTTATAATTTAGCCTCCCTTGATATCACTGATATTACGTGGTGATAAAAAAGATAAATAGGTTAAAATACGAGTTTTTTATCTTGTGTATTATCTTTAGACAAAGCTAAAGTAGTATACTCCTAATATTAATGACCCCTATTACTCTTTGATCTCACTACAAGATAAGGGGGGGGGAGAAGGATGTGGTGGCTGGGAATTGGGCTCTGCCCAATTCTCAAAGTAAAAAAAAATAAAGTGTAATTTGGGAAGAAATAGTTTTTTTTTATTCTGCCTCAAATAATTTAAATTGTCTCTGGCACGAGGAGGGATATTAGCATAATGGTAATGCATATGACTTTTAATCATCATTATATAAGTTCAAATCTTGTATATCCTATATAAACGAGCGGCCATAGGTTAATGGTAGACTTATCGACTTCCAATCGAAAGGTGTCGATTCGAATTCGACTGGCCGTAACAGTATTATTTTATATTTAATATAAAGTTCTTTTATTTTATTCTGGTGCTTTTATTGGTATCCTAATATCATCATCCTCTTCCCCCTCTTATCTCTTCGAGATATCGGGGGGGGGGGCTCGAGGGGAAGGGATACCCAGGAAAGAATAAGGCAAGAAGAAAAGGATTATAACTTAATAATTAATTTTTTTTGCCTTATCTCCTCTTATTTCTGATATTACGGATATCACTAGTGATAAAGAGATAAAGAGATACCCTTTTCCCTTGTACCCCCTTTATCTAATAGTTAGTAGCGATATCCGGGGGTAAATGGGGAATAGGAAAGGACATAAAAAACAAGTTTACCCAGACTAGTGCCTTATCTATTCCCCTGATATCGCGTAGTGATAAAGGGGATGAAAGAGATAATGAGACTGGTACCCGATAGCTCGGATATCGCTATGGGTATACGGGATATAAGGGATAAAGGGAACTAGTAACTTAATTGGTAAAGGGCTTCTCTGTCACAGAAGTAGATATCGGTTCGAATCCGTTCTAGTTCGAAAATATATTTTGCCTCCGGCACCATATGAATTTTATTAAGGAAAGGTTTCCATAGGTAAGGTAAGGTATTTGCTAAATATTGTGTATAATTACACCTGGGTGTTCGAATCACCTCTTTTCCGTAACTTAAATATACTTTTCCTACTTACCTTGGATTATGCATTATATACAGGATTATGCATTATATCCAAGATATTGTCTTCATATCCTACATATTTTACTAAATAAATAGATAAAGGGCTCGAAAAGTGAGGAATAAAGAGTATAGTTTAATGGTAAAATAGGGAGCTTCAACCTCCAAATTCTCAGTTCAAGTCTGAGTACTCTTGTATTATTATTTCTAAAATAAAACGGATTAGGGCCGGGTTGGTAAGGCGTCTCATTTGGGTTGAGAAGTAGTTATGTTCGAATCATAATAATCCGAAATAGTAAATTTTTATTCTTTTTTACTACTCCACCTAACCCGGAGGATACGCTACCTTGTTTCTTATCCCTTTACCCCATATCCCGGATATTACTGATGATAAAGGGATATGAGGGTTATCGAAAAAAAATTAGTGCATTATCTGAGATCAAGTGCGCAAAAGGCTTAAAATCTTTTTTTTTACAAAATGGTCCGTTTATCATTTATTTCCCTTACTTTTATCATGTAGTGGTAAAGGGGAAGGGGAATAAAGGCAGTAAATAAGCCCTTTGGCCTTAATCATAATAGAAGGGCTAAATTAATTTAAGAGAATTGATCGAGTGGTTTAAGATGGTAAGCTTGAGTCTTATTTGGTCAGAAATGATCACATCCGTTCGAATCGGATATTCTCTGTATTCTATTTATATAATACCTATATCTTATTTAATTATAAAATAATGTTTTTTGTGTATCTACTGTTTAATTAGAATTAAACTAATATTATTTAGTTTTTTAGGTTGCTTATTCCCGGCGTCATGTAGTGATGAAGGGAAAGTAAGACTGCCTATAGAGTAATATATGCTTTTTTAAGAGTATAGAACTTCTTTTGCCTTAATACCTTTCATATCCTTAATACCACTAGTGATAAAGAGATAAAGGGATAGGGGCACGAAAAGAATGGTAAAATAGGGAGCTTCAACCTCCAAATTCTCAGTTCAAGTCTGAGTAAATTAGTTTAATTTCCTTTACGAAGGTGAATTTTTTAATATTTATCCAAAATGAATAATTTATTTCTTATATATGAGACTTATACAAACGGTTATAGAACAGATATTTTAGATATCATTTCTCTTTTTGCAATTTTATGTGGAATATTAGTTATTATTAGTAAAAATCCTATAGTATCAGTTTTATTCTTAATAGGTTTATTTGCAAGTATATCTTGTTATTTAATAATGTTAGGTTTAAGCTTTATAGGTTTATCTTATTTAATAGTATATATAGGGGCGGTTTCTATATTATTTTTATTTATTTTAATGTTAATTAATATTAGAATAAGTGAGTTACAAAGTAATACTAGTAATAGTATACCTTTAGCTATTGCTATAGCAATAGCTTTTAATTACCCTTTATTCCAATTATTACCTTATAATATTGCTATGTTAAATAACTATTATAACTTAAATAATATTTTATACAATATTTCAACTCCAGCTTTAAATCAAGATAACCAAGCTTACTTAAATACTTATAATAATGACATATTTTTTGTAACTAGTCAAATGTGAGATGGTAATTTAATAGAGAATAGTCATATAACTAGTATAGGTAATGTGATGTACACAAACTATAATATGTGACTTATTATAGCTAGTTTTATATTATTATTAGCAATGGTAGGTGCTATAGTAATAACAATAAAACAAAAAAATTAAGGTTTACCTTATCACCCTCCCCCATATTTTTAACCATCTAACGGTCTATTTTTGCCCTGCGCGCGCCTTGAGTTGTATAGCTACTAAGGCGCGCGCAGGGCAGCTTTATAAATCTTCGATTTATGTCCACCGTATATAAATAAAAATAAGGGGGAGACCAAAGAAATTAGCTCAATGGTAGAGCAACCGTTTTACACACGGAAGGTTGGGTGTTCGAATCACCTATTTCTTAAAAGAAGGCACTAGTTCCTTATTTCGAATAGATTATGAGGCTGGTTCCCTTTATCCCTACAGGGATAAAGGGAACCAGCGGAGCTGGCCTTCGGCCGGCTGCGCCAGCTATCAGGCTAGTAAAAAAAAAGATAAAATTTATTTATTTTTTTTTTTCACAAGTTTTTTGCCTTTGGCACTGAAAACTCGCGGAGCTAGCGGGGACTTGTCCGCGCCTCTACCTATTCCCTCTTCCCCCCCCCTGATATCGCTAGTGGTATCAGGGGGAAGAGGGGTGTGATATCAGTGATATCACATAGAGATAAAGAGATAAAGGGGATCTTAGGGCAAGGCTCGATTAAAACAAAAAGATTTTTTGTTGTCTCCCCCCCCCCATTCCCCTGATATCACGTAGTGATAAAAGGGATTAAAGAGAAGAGGTGCCAACTTTAAAAAAATATTATTACAATTATATATTTAGGTATGTTTTTAATTTATTAAGATATAGATAGGCAATGACTCAAATAGTTAGAAGTAATTTTCAAAATCATCCTTTTCATTTAGTATCACCTTCACCTTGACCATTTTACACTAGTATAAGTTTATTTAGCTTAGCTGCAAGTGGAGCATTATCTATGCATAGTTTTAGTAATGCATACAATGTGTTTTTTCTAGCCTTATTAATGGTAGTATCTTCAATGTCTTTCTGATTCAGAGATATTATTTCTGAGGGTACTTTTTTAGGTAATCATACATTAGCAGTACAAAAAGGATTAAATTTAGGTGTTATTTTGTTTATAGTAAGTGAAGCTTTATTCTTCTTGGCTATATTCTGAGCATTCTTTCATAGTGCCTTAACTCCTACTGTAGAATTAGGAGCTCAATGACCTCCTCTAGGAATAGAACCTGTTAATCCTTTCGAACTTCCTTTATTAAATACAGTTTTATTATTATCAAGTGGGGCTACAATTACTTATGCTCACCATTCTTTAATTCAAGGTAAAAGAAGTGGTGCTTTATATGGTTCTATAGCTACAGTTTTACTAGCTATAATTTTCACAGGATTCCAAGGATTAGAATATAGCGTTTCATCATTTACAATTAGTGATGGTGCTTTTGGTACATGTTTCTTTTTTGCTACAGGTTTCCACGGAATACACGTAATGGTAGGTACAGCTTTCTTAGCTGTAGCTTTATGAAGAATTTATTCATACCATTTAACAGACAATCACCATTTAGGGTTTGAAGGTGGTATTTTATACTGACACTTTGTAGACGTAGTGTGACTATTCTTATACGTGTCTGTTTACTACTGAGGTTCTTAATATTACCTAAAAATATTTTTACTTATTGCCCTTTATCCCTAATATGCCGTATACCAGGGGACTAGCCTCCGGCTGGCCTTAGGCCGGCTTTTATATCTTTATCGCTCTTCCCCATGTACCCCCTTTATCTAATAGTTAGTGGTGATAAAAGGGTAAGAGGGATCCAGGATATCAGAGATACCAGCCAACTATAAAAAAAGATATCTTTTTTTTTTATTAGCCCTGCGGCTAGTTTTTAATGTCAAAGGCAAAAACTTGTGATTATCCCTTATCTTTTATCTCTTCGAGATAATGAGACTATGGGGCACCGAAAAAAAACAAGTTTTTTTAACTAGGAGATAAGGAATATAAGTATAAGATTCTTTAGCTTAACCGGTAGAGCGCATTTTTGATAAGAATGATGTTCAAGTTCAAGTCTTGAAAGAATTAGTAAAAGTAATAATATATTTATTATGTGTTTAGTGCCTTTATCTATTCCCCTTTATCACATAGTGATATCAGGGGATAAAGGGGAAAGGATATCACTAAGTGATAAAGTTATATGAGGCAAGAAATTAGCACTAAAAAATTAAAATTTTACGGATTAGGGCCGGGTTGGTAAGGCGTCTCATTTGGGTTGAGAAGTAGTTATGTTCGAATCATAATAATCCGAAATAAAAAATTCTTAGTGATATAGTGTATTAGATATAGAAAAATATTTATAAAAATATAAGTATACAAAGAAACTATTAGGGATCCCTAGCTATGTATTAAAGAGTAATTTGAAATTATGTATAATTTACATATAAACTCTTAGAGAAATTAAGTAATAAACGAAGGCGAATTGAAATATCTTAGTAGCTTCAGGAAAAGAAATCAAACGAGATTCTACGATTAGTGTGAATGAAAGTAGACTAGCCTATATACAATCCCTTCGGGGAATAAGTAAGTATATTAATAAGTAAAATGGACGAAAACCTGTTTGAATATTAAGGGGAACCTTCCTCTAAGGCTAAATATAATACATAAGCGACAGAGAAAAGTACCGTGAGGGAACGGGAGTTGAAATAGTAGTTTTATAAGCAGCTCAAGCTAGTAAAAAAGTAAGAGCGTACCTTTTGCATAATGGGTCACCAAGTTAACATTAGATGCGAGCGGTAAAACACGCGTAGTTAAAACGATGATCAATCAAATGAATTAGTGTCTAAAGTTAGACCCGAAGCTAGGTGATCTTACCACAATCAGGATTATAAAAGTCCGAACCGGTTATTGTAGCAAAAATATCGGAAGAATTGTGGTAAGTATAGTGAAAGACAAAACTGACCTAGATAGCTGGTTTTCTGCGAAACCTATAATAGTAGGCAATTTAAGTAACATCTTAGCAGGTACAGAACTTCATCTCAGACAAGGTGTAATAAATTTTATTGTAGGTTTTCTTACAGTAAAATTCACATCTTACTTTGTACATATCGGGGGATCGTAAAGATTTTATCGGTGAGTTTGTAGACTCGAAATGGCAAAGATGAATCTTGAATTATCAGACATAGAATGATAAGGTTGTATATACAGCCTTTTTGTAGAAGTGAACCTTCTGCTATAAACCATCAAATTGCGGGAACACCCTAAAGCAATCTTAACCAAGCAAACATGGTAACATAGTTTGTGGCACAGGTAATGACTCGTGATATGGTAAAATCAAGATTGATATACGAAAGTATAATGGGCAATCCGCAGCCAAGCACCTTAATTAGGTGTGCAGTTCATCGACTAGATGTTGGTTGGCGCAAGCTTAAGATATAGTCAGGCCTCATTCGAAAGGATGCAATGGCAATAAAGTAATTTTATTCAATATATATATAAATTTAGATAAGAAGCCGGCTTTTACAAAAGACTTAATACGACAGGCGACTATCTTTCGAAGGGTAACTGACTTATAAAGGCTGACCCCCTTTATAGGTAGTGTTAATAGATTAAGGTACTGTAAAAGTAGATGTTTAACAACTTGCTAAAAGTATTATTTAGCCGGATCTAGGGGAGACTCTAGAAATCTGAGAGATGAGCTTGAATATTCAAACATATTCATGACCCATGTTTGGAATGAGACGAACACTAAGTTGTCTGGCTTAAATAAAAAAAACATTCAAAAATAAAAGTCACAAAAAATAATCTATTTCATGCCCATGGGGCAATAAAAAATTATTCAAGTTATAATAATATAAATGTAACTCCAATCAAATGTTATGAAAACGCATTGTTAAATAAAAATATAATTCTTACTGAAAATAAGAATGAATCCGGAATTTATCGTTGAGTGAATACATTAAATAATAATACTTATGTAGGTAGTGGTTTAAATCTCTCAAAAAGAGTAGGAGATTACTACAAAAAAAGTGAATTAAATAGGAATCCTAGACCTATACATGCTGCTCTACTAAAATATGGATACGAAAATTTCAATTTAGAAATTTTAGAGTATTGCAAAGCAGATGAGCTACTTGTAAGAGAACAGTATTATTTGGATTTATTAATACCTGAGTATAATGTTTTAACACGTGCTTATTCTTTGTTAGGTTTTAAACATAGCCCAGAAAATATTGCTTTGTTTAAACTAAAAAAGATTTCACAGGAACATAAAGATATTTTATCTTTAACTCATTTAGGTAAGGTTGTTAGTCAAGAAACTAAAGATAAATTATCTCTTGCTACAACCAACTATAAAAAAAATAATCCTCTTTCATCTGAAGCTTTAGCTAATATAAAAGCTAAAACTTTGGCACGTGAAGGAGTATCTGTCTCAATTTTAAATACTCAAACTAATGAAGTAATAAGTTTTTCAACTTTAACTGAAGCAGGACAGTATTTAGATGTAAAAAGACAAGCTATACGAAACGCAATTAATAGAGGAAGTCTTGTTAAAGGACTTTATCGTGTTTCAGAAGATAAGTAGGCAGTATATACACATAAATAGGTACAATCAAATTTATATAAAATTACTTTAGCTTCGATATTAAAGAAAAGAAGCCAGGAATATAAAGCATTAATAATGTATATTATAACCTGTTGTCTAAATGGATAGTTCAAAAAATGAACTGTTTAGGGAGAAGATCCATGTTTAATTAGTACATAAACATGGATTCGCGTGTATGTCAAAAGGGAAACAGCCCAGAACAAGAGTTAAGGTTCCGAAATTATTATTAAGTGAAATTAAGAAAGTCTTTATTTAAGTCGACAAGGAGATGGGCTTAGAAGCAGCCATAATTCAAAGACCTCGTAACAGAGCGCTTGTTAATTTTTAAAGGCATCGAAAATTTAACGGATCTAAATAATGTACCGATACCTTGTCCATATTTGAATATAATAGATGTAATATTATATTCATTTACTGGGGTAGCAGAACATTGAGTGAACATGAAGCATTCCTATTATTTTATAATAAATGCGTTTACATTACACTCAAGAGAGAATGGTGACATGAGTAACAAAAAGAAATTTCGAGGCTTAGTTGACTAAGGATAGTGGCGAAGCTCTGTCCAAGGTCCCTCGAAAATCCGCCTAAAGCTTATGGTTTTATTTAAAGTAACGGCCTCTAAGTTTTCACTTCCAAAGGTTGAAACGATGAGAAAATCTTATTACTTAAATGACAACATTTTTCAAGTGGAAAGTGTGCTGGAAAAAATAAGTAATATATCTTTAAACTCATTCATGAGTTTACTAGGTCCCTTCCACAACCTGGAAGGATTAGACAAGATGAAAAAAAACCGTACCTAGAAACTGTGACAAGTAAGCTAGTAGAGAATACGAAGGCGTAAATGAGCTAACAATCATAAAGGAACTCGGCAAACTAACTACCGTAACTTCGGGATAAGGAGGGCTCAGTTGTACCGTTTTAATATTTAAATATTAAAACGGTTAAGATGGAAGAAGCATGAAATATTGTTGTACGACTGTTTAATTAAAACAAAGCACTTTGCATAACGACTTAAGTCTAAGTATAGAGTGTGATTTCTGCCCGGTGCCGGCTGGCTAACGAAAATAACTAACTTTAAAAAGTTTGGTACTGTAGGAACCCCCGGTTAATGGCGGCCTTAGCGTGAGGGTCCTAAGGTAGCGGAATACCTTGACTGTTAAATGCAGTCTTTGCATGAATGATGTAACGATACAACAGCTGTCTCTATGATTGACTCAGTGAAATTGGCATAACTGTGCAGATACAGTTTACCTCTAGTTAGACGAGAAGACCCTATGCAGCTTTACTGTTACTAATTATTAGGTATGGTTGGGGACAAATTTCAGTAAATAAGGTAATTGATCAGATTCAAATGTAATACCTTTATTTGGGGATCGTATTGTGAGGATTATTTAATCCCCTTCTTTTCCTAAAAAGAAAAGAATGTAACCTTAGAAAGGAAAAATTGCTAGGAGACAGTTTATGCGGGGCACAGACCCCACAAAGAGTAAATGGGAGTGTCCAACTATGTTTTATATTTGTTTTTATATCTCTTAGTTCTTTAGGGAACTAAGAGGTAAGCGTAAGCTAACAGATATATCACAGAATCAAAAATATTAATTTTTGTTTGTTTGTAATAGTAGATAGCATTATGCTATACTCTATCATATTTATGTATTGATGTACAAGCTAGACAGTAAAATGTCTAATATTTTGCTTTTCTGTATTTAGATACTTATAAAAGTATAGACTTACAGGGTATTAATGAGAAGCAATTTTTATCGTTAGGTAAGATTTTAACTATGGTGAAATTAGTTGTAGATGAGATATTACGAATTATTCTAATATCTTATTAGTTATCGTATTTTTTTTACGATAGGTTATGTATAATACTTACCAAGTTTAATGGCTAAATCTTGCTTTACTGTTTGACCACCAACAAGTCTTACAGTCGCGTAAGCGGGGCATAGGATCACAAGACACAAAAAGGAAAGGTCTTGGATTATTGGAAAAGCTACGCTAGGGATGTTTGTCCTTCAATGTTTAATTAGTTCCCTTATTTATTTTTATCTTGGTTTCCTATTATCTCTGATATCACTACCATCCCCCCTTTCCCCTTGGGGGATGGGGGGAATAGATAAAGAGATATTTTTCCCCTCTGAAGAGGGGAATAGGAAAAGATACGAAAATAAAGAAGGCGGGACGAAAATCATTGATTTTAATTGGGTAAATTTCAAAAATAACTTAACCAAGCATTAGTTTTATCTACTGCTTAATCTAAGTAAATTTGAAGCGAAATTTGTTTTAGCAAAGTATTTTCTGTCTGATCCCTTCTTACCCCTCTTATCTCTTCGAGATATCCGGGGTACAAATGGGAAAGGCAAAAATTTAAAGAAGAAACAAAACCGTTCAACGACTAATAGGTGAGTATGCTAACAATAAACCTTGTATAAAACCCAACATTTTTCTTAATGTATAGATAAAAAAAATATTTTTTTTTATAAAATAAATAAAATTATGTTAAATTTAAAAAATAATAATTCATCCGCAAAACAAATTGATTCTAATGTGGAGTATAATTCTCCTTTTATTTTCACTAAAAAAATAAATACTAATTATAAATTAGTGCCTTTTAATATAGTAGAAAATGATGTAGGTAAAACTAAGTATTTACCTCCCGTTTCTAAAGAATGAAAAAACACTGTTTATAATTATTCACCTAAAAATAATATAAATTACCCTATTTATGATTTAAATATAAATTCTTTAATAAGAGGTTATTTTAGTTTATACTTTAATAATAAGTTTTTACAGCATAAATATATATCACGTAGAACTAAACGTAAATCTTTAAATAGAATATTTGTAAGTAAAGCTGAAATTAAACATACTAACGAAAAAGCTATAATTACTCTTTATGTTTTTAATAAAGAAAGATTATCTTTATTAAAAAGAATCCAAAAAATAAAAAAAATTTTAGGTTTTGGTTTAAAAAATAGAATTAGCTTTATGACAGATAAATGAATGAATTTTCTTTCTTATGTGTCAAAAGAGAGTAAAAGCTCTAATTTAATTGATACACCTCTTCATAGTTCTCAGATCCCACATGGGGGGAAGAAGGAGGAAGAGAGAGGATCAGAAAGTATAAATAATTCTTTATCATTGTTATTAAAATTTAATGTTAATGATAGTTTAAGAAAGATAAATTTCTTATATTATATGCGTAATAAACGTTTCTTCAAAAAAGTAAAGAAAGTTTTTTCTACTTTTAGAAGATTAAAATTGAAATTAAGTTTAAACAAATATAAATTTGAAGAAAAATTTTTATCTAAATTAAGCCAATCAATAAGTAAATACTATGGTAAAAAAGTAGAATTTAATATAGTTAATTTAAAGTCTATAGCGTATAATACTGATATATTTACTGAAATATTAACAATAAAATTAAGAAAACTTAAATCTAGTCCAATGCGTAGAATAAATTCTCTGCTTTCTAAAGTTGCTTTACCTAAGGTAAATACTATTATAGAAAGAGGAAGAGTAGAAAAACAAGTGGATAGAGAGTTAATAGACAATAAATATAGAAATATTAATATAAATCATATATTAAATAAATTATCCGAACAAGACATAAACTCTAAAGATAATTTAAATAAATTATTATATAATATATATTATAAAACTATTTTAGATAATTCTAATGATACCATGGAATCTATTGTACCTTTAAAAACTAAAAACTCAAAAGATAATATATCTTCTTTCTCCTCGGGAGACCTAAATAAAGCTTATTACTCAAACTTGCGTAATATTATTTTTGAAAATATAAAATATAAAGCTATGGGTGGTGCTAGATTAATCGTTAAAGGTAGATTAACTAAACGTTATAGAGCTGATAGAGCTGTATACAAGTTAAAATGAAAAGGTGGATTAAAAAACATAGATTCATCATTTAAAGGATTATCAGCAGTAGTTTTTAGAGGTTATATGGATTCAAATGTTGAAAAATCTAGATGAAGTTCTAAACGTCGTATAGGATCTTTTGCAGTAAGAGGTTGATTTAGTGGTAAATAGTTTTTTGCCTTCTTTTTTATTTTTTTTTAATACAGAAGACACAACAGGCTATTTATATTTTGGCAGTAATTTATTCTGTCCCCTTTTCTATCATATCGCGAATCCCCTTATCCCTTTTATCACTACGTGATAAAGGGATATCAGAGGGAAATAAGCTAAAAAGGATGAGGGGAAGAGATGGCATGAATATACATAAAAGAAAAATGAAGATATAGTCTGAACCATTTTGTAAAAAATGGAAATAAATAAATAAAATTTATGATAACAAGTTGAACAGGCTAATTTGCGCAAGAGTGTGCAAAATGAGTGCGCGGTTTGGCACCTCGATGTCGGCTTAACTTATCCTCATGGATGCAGAAACTATGTAGGGTACGACTGTTCGTCGATTAAAAAGTTACATGAGCTGGGTTAAATACGTCGTGAGACAGTATGGTTTCTATCTTCTAGAGGGAATTAGAATATAATAAGGAATAACCTATGTACGAAAGGAACTTGGTATATTAATTTATTAATATTGAAATAATAAAATTATTAATCTCTGGTTTACCTGTTGTTTATATGTCTTGTTTTTTCCTCTTACTTTTAGTAAGGGATTTAAAGACTAACCTACTTTCACTTGAGTAGTTATGATAGTATAGGCACGGCAGGAAAGCTATGTTAGTCAAAGATAAGTGCTGAAAGCATATAGGCACGAAGCTTACCTTAAGATATTTCTTAAATATACGTAATATAACATTACAAACATAATCTTGCCTTAATTGGGCTAAATTATGAAGATAGGCTTTATTTGTAAGAATCTAGAGATTTTAAGGAATAAAGTACTAATTTTATAAGTAACTAAATATTTTATTTATATCATATATCATTTATTGTGCTAAACGCATGAAGCATCTTGTTGTTAATATATTACCTGATTCCACTCTTACCCCTCTTATCTCTTCGAGATATCCGGGGTACACGGGAAAGGGCACGAATATTACCCTATATATTGTAATTTTCCCCCATATATCCTCTTTATCACTACGTGATATCACATCCCATAATCCCTTATCTATTCCCCCGATATCACTACGTGATAAAGGGGATGGAAGGGATTATGGGATAAGGGAATAGGAAGAGAGACAACACAATATATTATAGTGTGAACAGGGTATTAAGAAAAAAATGCTCGTATAATACTGAGCCTGATTAGCATAAAAGTAATGCAATTGTTTTGTAATCAATAGAAGCAAGTGCGATACTTGCATTGGGCTATTATTTACTATAACTCTTAGGATTAGTGGTCAAATGGTACGACATGGCTCTTTCAATGCCACTATCGCGGGTTCGAATCCCGTCTAATCTAAAATTTATGCGGATTAGTGTAATAGTAACATATTTGACTCATGATCAAATGATAGAGGTGCGAATCCTTTGTCCGCATACAGTATAATAAACAGGCTATGTAATAAAATCCCTGGCCCCTAATATTACTGATCTCTTTGTACCCCTCTTATCTCGAAGAGATAAGAGGGGTAAGAAGGGAAAGCAAGATAAAAGGGAAAAAAGGGGGGGGGTTAGATCTGAGGGCCGGCTTATGTTACTCTTTGGTTTAACTATTATACTGTTTAATTTCTCTGATCCCTCTCTTATCTCTTTGATATCTCCTAGTGAATAAGGGGAAAATCCCTAGCCCCTACTTGCCTAATATCGCTTCATGATAAATAAGAGGGATTATAATTATTTAGTTTGATAAGCTAAAAATAATTTGTATGTATAATTTTAGGAGGCTATAACTTAATGGTAAAGTGTACTGCTCATAACGGTCATTATAAGTGTTCAAGTCACTTTAGCCTTAATCCGAGTGCTGGAATTGGTAGACAGTGCAAACTTAAGCTTTGTTGATGAATAATCGTGGACGTTCAAGTCGTCTCTCGGATAAAAAAATTTTTTTTCAATATATGGAATAAATATAATGGCTATTATAGCTAAAGATTTAGTTTTATTTAATTTAAATTATCCATCGTTGTGTAAAAAAAAGAAAGGGGATATAGTTTAGTTGGTAAAACTGCGATTTTGCATATCGTTATCTTAGGTTCGATTCCTAATATCTCCATAGTAATTTTGTATGTTTATTTCTATTCCCTCTTCCCCCCCGATATCTCGAAGAGATAAGAGGGGGAAGAGGGATGTGATATCACATCGTGATAATGGGATAAGGTTGTAAGGTAAGGTCAGATAATAAAAAAAAAAGTAAAGTATTTTGCCTGACATCGCGGAGCGATAAGGGCATTAAAATTAAATTTTTAATATAAGCTTGAGAAGCTCAATTGGTTGAGCAGAGAATTGAAGCTTCTTTGGTTGTAGGTTCGAGTCCTATCTTAGGCAAAGGTAATGATGAAATTGCTAGACAAAAAAATACTAGTTTACGATAATTATTTTTTTTTAAATTAAAAGTTAAGTTTGTTGACAGGTGCAAATCCTGCTTAGTCTTATGGTAAATGTATTAATAATTAATAACGGGAAAGTTATATTTTCAACCCTTTATCCCTACGGGATATGAGGAATTAAAATAATATTAATTAATATTAATATAGCTTGTACTACCGGATATTTTAACTTTAATAAGGGTTTAAATTTAAATTAAAAAAAACATTATAGTAGTATTAAACCTATATTATAACACCTATTATTACTTATTTTAAAGCAGATATTATTAAAGTAGATATTCTTAAAGATAATCGAAATAAAATGGGTATCTACATGTGAACTAACCTAGTTAATGGTAAATCTTATGTAGGTTCATCTTCAGATTTGTATAATAGATTTAGAAAAAGATTTTTCTTTAAATTTTTTAGCCCTTCGTCCGTTTAAGACGTACTGGGCTGCTTTATAAATCGTAGATTTATATCAGCAGGAAAAGGATTTCTTGTTTATAAATCTTCTACATCTTTAGATTAAATTTATAATAGTCAAAGTTGTATAAAGGCAAACAAAGAATAAAAAACTACTACAATAGAACATTAATTGTATTCTATTTAAATTAAAAAGGGGTATGATGGAATTGGTAGACATAGATAACTTAGGATTATCTGATCGTGAGATTGTGTAGGTTCAAGTCCTGCTGCCCTTAATTCGACAAGAGCTAAACAATAAAGATTTGATGTAAAAATCATATCTGTTCAAGTCGGATTTACCTTATATGTTGTGGACTAATGGGTAAGTCATAAATTTTTGGTATTTACTATTGAGTGTTCGAGTCACTCCAACATAAAATTTAAGTGATCATATGTATAGTTATTTCCCCATCCCCTTCTATTTTTTTTTATACTACAATCTTTAATTGTGTTAATGTTAAAAAGATTCAAAAAATAAACAGGACACGCAGCGCAGTCTCTGTGCCGAGGCCGAGGGGTGATAAATAAACTATATATATATTGGCTAAGGTTATTAATTTAAATGATTATTTAATCTGTATTAATTAAATATATACATATTGGTGGATATAGTTCAATCGGTAGAGCGACTGTATGTGGCACAGTAAGTTCCCCGTTCAAGTCGGGGTATCCTCCCATTAAATTAGTATATAAATTAAATTATAAAGCTTGAGTAGTTTAAAGGTAAAACCTTATTTTCATACAGTAAAGATGGAAGTTCAATTCTCCCCTCAAGCTAACTATATATTTTTAGTCTCCTTTACCACTCTTCCCTGTGTACCCTTTTATCACTACTAACTGTTAGATATCAGGGGTACACGGGGATCCGTAAGCAAGATAAATATATATTTATATATACACGTCTATTATAATAAATATATATTTATTTTCTTATTCTATTCCTTCTTCCCTATTACCCCCCAATATCATTACTAACTGTTAGATAAAGGGGTACACAGGGATCCGGGATATGATATCACTGGTCTTATTCCCCTTTATCGCTATTCCCCTCATATCGCGTAGTGTTACGAGGGAATCCGTGGTATAAAAGAAATAGATAGCGTTATAAAGAGGCACCCGATCCCTCTCTTATGTCTCTTCGATATCCGAGGGAAGAAAGGGTTATAAATAACCTTGTTAACAGAAATAAGTCTAAATAGTTTTAGTATATTAGTCTTAGGGTCCCCATTATTTTATAAATATTTTTGGTCCCTTTATTCCTTTATCCCTTTATCACTTTATCTATTCCCCCTATACCACTAGTGATATAAGGGGAAGTGATATCAGTGATAAAGTGGTATCAGTAATATCAGTGATACCCGTGATATCTGGGATATCAGGTGAAGATATTGTAACTTAATTGAAAAAAAATTAAATTAAAAGGTATAAATTCTTTGGAGCCAAAGGTAAAAACCTTATATAAATGTAATAAAATAAACCTAATATATAATTGAAAGTACATAATATATGCATACATGTACATTTAAATCAGTGATAGTTTAATAGGCTAAAACCTTAATTTCATGTATTATTTAAGATGAGAATTCGATTTTCTCTCCTGGTTTAATAAAAGGTTCTTAATAGTCTTTACAAGACTAGCCTCAGATCCCTCTTAACCCTCTTATCTCTTCGAGATATCCGGGGTACACGGGGATCCGGGACTAAGAAGCTTTATTTTTATTAAAATTATATAATGATAACTTTATCTATATTATGTTTATTATTTTCTAATGCTGTCACATTAAGACGAGATATGTCCATTCTATTTAATAGAATAGCTATAATAGCTATTTCTTATTGTTTTTTACAAGATTTGGTAAGTTTATCTTTAGTAAACAAAGGAATAGGTTTACACGGGGGTTTACTTCATATTACTAATATTACACAAATATTTCATATGTTTGTTTTTTTAATTAGTATGTTAATTTTACAATTAACAAGTTTCTTTCCAAGAAAAGTTTGAGTTAAAGAACATTCATCTTTAAAACATATTTTAATGAATAATTTTGTATACTATAGAACCAAAATTATAAATAAAATGGGAGACCATTTAAAAATAATAGAATATCCTTTAATTTTATTATTTGTAGTAAGTGGAGCCATTTTCTTAATGTCAACTAACGACTTAGTTTCTATATTTTTATCAATAGAATTACAAAGTTATGGTTTATATTTATTAAGTACTATCTATAGAAACTCAGAATTAGCTACTACAGGTGGTTTAATCTATTTCTTATTAGGAGGTTTAAGTTCTTGTTTTATCTTATTAGGTACAAGTTTATTATATGCAAATTCTGGTACAACAAATATGGACGGTTTATACGTAATTACTAGTATAAGTGATAGTATAGGAGGTGCTTCTTCTTGATATCAACCTTATTATATAAATTTCTCTTTACTAATTTTTAGTATAGGATTTTTATTTAAAGTAAGTGCTGCACCATTTCATTTTTGATCTCCTGACGTTTACGATGCTATACCAACAATTGTTACAACATTTGTAGCTATTATAGCTAAAATATCTATATTTATACTATTATTAGAAATAGTGTATTTTACAAGTAATTATTTTTCAGAAACAAGTTCATCTCTTAACTGAACATTTGGTTTATTAATGAGTTCTTTCCTTTCTTTAATAATAGGAACAGTGGTAGGTCTAACACAATTTAGAATTAAAAGATTATTTGCTTATAGTACAATAAGTCACGTAGGTTTTATATTATTAGCTTTAAGTATAACTTCTATAGAATCTATCCAAGCATTTATATTTTATTTAATGCAATACTCTATAAGTAATCTAAATGTATTTATTATATTAGTTACTATGGGATTCTCTTTCTATTTTTATGTTACGGAAAATAAAGAACATAAAGAACTTTTAGATAAAAATAATTCACCTATTCAATTAATAAGTCAACTAAGAGGATATTTTTATATTAATCCTTTTTTAGCTTTAAGTTTTGCGATTACAATATTTTCATTTGTAGGAGTACCACCTCTTGTGGGATTCTTTGCTAAACAGATGGTATTAAGTGCTGCTTTAGACAGTGGTTATGTTTTCTTATCTTTAGTTGCTATATTAACTAGTGTAATAGGTGGAGTATATTACCTTAACGTTGTAAAAGAAATTTTCTTTTATAAACCTGAATATAAACTAAATTCTATATTAAAAGATCGTAAATTAATAAGTTATATATATAACAGAGATAATCTTTTAGTAAGAAATTTAGAATTCAAATATAATAATATTATGATGACTAGTCCTATTTCTATTACAATATCTAGTATTACATTATTAATTTTATTATTTATATTTATGAATAAAGAATGATTAAGTATGGGTACCATATTGGTACAAATTTTATTTAATAATTAAATGAGTAGTATGACTTTTTTCTTTTTATTTGTATCTATATTAGCCTTAGTGTTTTTATTAGTAAATTTAATTTTAGCTCCGCACAATCCTTATCAAGAAAAATATAGTATTTTTGAATGTGGTTTTCATAGTTTTTTAGGGCAAAATAGAACACAGTTTGGTGTAAAATTCTTTATTTTTGCATTAGTTTATTTGTTATTAGATTTAGAAATTCTTTTAACTTTCCCTTTTGCACTAAGTGCATATGTGAATAATATTTATGGATTAATAGTAGCATTATTATTTATAGGTATTATTACTATAGGATTTGTATTCGAATTAGGTAAAAGTGCGTTAAAAATTGATAGTAGACAAGTGATAACTTTATTAAACGTAAAATCATCTAATGTTACAGAACTTATAAGTAAAACATCTTAAAAATAGGTGTTAATTGCCTTGATGTCCCCTCATATTCCATATCCCCTAGTCCCCCGATATCACGTAGTGATATCGGGGGAAGAGGGATGTGATATCTGGGCAATAAATTCTTGGCTTTATACGATGAATAATATCTATTTATTAATCGTTGTATTATTTATAGATATTATTACTATAGGATTTGTAAAAACAGGCTTAATTATAGAATAGGTAAAATAAAAACCTATCTAAAGTTAAATTATGTTACAGAACTTATAAGTAAAACAACTTAAAATTTTTAATATATGTTTATTGCCCAGATCCCTGGAGGGATCTGGGCACTAAGATATATATTTAAATTCCTTATTGTTTTAACTATTTTCTTCTTCCCTTATAACACTCTTGCCTTGATATCACGTAGTGATAAAGGAGGGGTCACTTATAATAGGATAATTAAAATATATATCTTATTATTAAGTTATTCATATAGCTTAACTATTCTCTTATATAACTTAGTTATAGAGGAGATATTAAATATCAAATTCAAGGTTTTTAACCTAAATTTACTTTATGTCGTGCCTTTATCTATTCCCTGTTCCCCTTTATTATGTAATGATATCAGGGGAAGAAGGGTGTGATATCAGATATTACAGATATCACGTAGAGATAAAGTGATAAAGAGATATCTGGGCAACAAAATAAGTAAATGTTCTAGTGATAGTTATATATTAAAATAAAGTGATATATTTTTACATTAAAAAAAAATGATACAAGCAGCAAGAATTATTGGTACAGGTTTAGCAACAACAGGTTTAATCGGAGCTGGAGTAGGGATAGGTGTAGTGTTTGGTGCATTAATTTTAGGTGTAGCCAGAAATCCTTCTTTAAGAGGTCAACTATTTTCTTATGCTATTTTAGGTTTTGCTTTTTCTGAAGCAACTGGATTATTTGCATTAATGATGGCTTTTTTGCTACTTTATGTTGCATAATAGGAGTGTTAGTGTGTTACTTCCCCTTAAGCTACTGCAATTACTTTTTTATCCTTATTAGTTTATGCATAGGTATACTTTTAGGTTTATATTATACACTAAATATAAGATCTGTATATTTTGGCGTATTCAAATCTATTAGACTTGGGTTTGGGGGGTGAGCTTTAAGTAGTCCTCCTAAACCTCACGCATTCGCAAGTCTTCCATTACAAAGTTCATTATTAAACACGAACGGTTATTTTAAATATTTAAAACAATTTATTTATAAATTGTGAATTAATTTTTTAAAATATTTGTTTATAATTTTACCTTTTATTATATTGTTTAAATCTATGTATCATTGTTGATTACATGATATTTGAACTTTCTCTTTTTTTACTCAGCAGCTGGTAAGTAACTTTCCTTTTATAGGAAAATTCTTAATGGATTCTTTTTGAGGGGATCAACATCTATTAACTTTAGATGACCTAGAAAACCATAAATACATAATAGAAACTATATTTATAGGTGGTCTAGGGGGTTGTTTAGGGAGAAGTTTAGTTGAAATCTTTTCTACTGATTTGTTTAAACAACCAGCAGGTATAGGTAACTACCCATTCCCCGTATACCCCGGAGAGGTAAGAGGGGATCTGGTAAAAATTAAAGGAAGTAATATTTTAAAAGCAGATAATATTAAAGGTTTGGAATGACATAAAGCTTCTGATTTTCACCCTATTTCAGGGTCTCCTGAAATGTCTGTAGCTGAAATGAATGCGGAAAGTTTAAGAAGAATAATTCAATCTGCACGAGATGCCACTTACATATATAATATAGATTGCGAAGAAAAGTTAGATAAAATGAAAGCATGAAATAGTACACCAATAGGTTTGATTACACCAGATATTTATCGTGCTTTTGGGAGTATTTTTAAACTTGGGTCACAATTAACTACAAGAGGTCTTCAATCAAGAATGATTTGAATGGGTAATATGGATAGAGCGATGAACTTCTTGAGTGGGGTTGATTCAAAAGAAATTCAAAAAATACATAATCTTCTTTTAGACAATATAAATAAATATAATTCTAAATTAGATGAGTTAAATGATAAATTAGCTGAAAAAGGAGATATATTAGGTTTTTTTAATGAACTTTTTGAACAAACTAATGCTTTTCGTAATAAAAATACTTCTATTGTGAATAAAGCAGAAAAAATATTCCAATCAAGCTTTAATACAAGTATTTATTCTAAATCACCTATCTTCAAGGAATTGATCAACAAGGATTATATTGAAGGTAAACAAAAATTCAATAAAGAAGAACAATATTTAAAAACTAAAGTATCTGAAGTATTGAAGGAGGCAAAAAAAAATAAAAAATAATAGTATATAAGTAGCTAAAACTAAATGTTTATATAATATATTATAAATATACTTGTAATATATTAGTTTGAATTATTTAATTGTAAACTATTATATATTTAAACCTAATTAAGTAAAATACATATATATTTTTAATATTTAGATCCTCGTATAAGAATATTAAATATAATCATTTTTAATTGCCTTTGGTGTCTCTTTTTACCACTTCGTGGTAAAAAGGGAACAAGAGAATGACGGAGAAGATATTTTAGTCTTTCTGATACCAGTGTAGATAAAAATAATAAAGCCGTAAAAAAAAATAAGGAAGCAGATATAAAATAATTTTAGCTTAAAAACTAAAATTGTATTCTATTTTGCCTTTACCACGCCTTCGGCGTGGTAAAGGCACACACACACATTAATCTTTAACTCTATAATAAATTAATTATGAAATAAATTATTTTATTGTCTATTCCCCTATTACCCCCTTATCTAGAGATAAGAAGGGTACACGGGGAAATAGGGCACGAAAAAGAATAGTTTTATAGAGATATTATAAAAAAAAATAAATTATGTTTATTAAAAATATTTTGAATCTAAATTTTGATGTACCTACTCCTTGAGGTATATATTTCCAAGATAGTGCTACTCCTCAGATGGAAGGATTAGTAGAATTACATGATAATATTATGTATTACCTTGTGATAATATTATTCGCAGTATCATGAGTATTATTATCTATTATCAGAAATTACGTTGAAACTAAATCACCTATATCTCATAAATACTTAAATCACGGTACACTGATAGAATTAATATGAACTATTACTCCTGCAGTAATATTAATATTAATTGCATTCCCTTCATTTAAATTATTATACTTAATGGATGAAGTAAATGATTCTTCAATGTCTGTTTTAGCAGAAGGTCACCAATGATATTGAAGCTACCAATACCCTGATTTCTTAAATTCAGATGAAGAGTTTATAGAATTTGATTCATACTTAGTGCCAGAATCTGATTTAGAAGACGGAGCTTTAAGAATGTTAGAAGTTGATAATAGAGTTATCCTTCCTGAATTAACACACGTTAGATTCATCATTACTGCTGGTGATGTTATACATTCTTTTTCTGTTAATGCTTTAGGTATAAAATGTGATGCATACCCTGGTAGATTAAACCAAGTATCTGTTTTTGTAAATAGAGAAGGGGTATTTTATGGACAATGTTCTGAAATATGTGGTATTTTACACAGTTCAATGCCAATTGTAATTGAATCAGTAAGTTTAGAAAAATTCTTAACATGATTAGAAGAACAATAAAAATAATCTAAATTTAATCTATCTATGTAATATATATATATTTTAGTATATAGGTATTATATATAGTTATATATATATATGTATGTATATATATAAAGTGTGTTAGTTTAATGGTAGAACCAAGTATTACGGCTACTTTGATATAAGTTCGAGTCTTATATACACTTGAGGATAGATTGCTTTACTCCAGTTTATTTTTCAGCCTTTCCACTGAACTTTGAGATCATTTTGTGATAAAGGATCAGTGATAAAAGGGATGAGAAGATTAGGAATATGAGATAAAGAGGAATAAAATGTTGGCTTTTTTTCCTATTCCCTTATCCCCTTATCCCTTCGGGATAAGGGGATATGGGAAAATGGGAATAGATAAAGGCGACAGGAGGCACCATAATAAATTTTACCTTAAAATTTTTATTCTAAAATCTACTCGTTAACGAGTATCTTGTAAGGGTATTTTAGTTAAGTAATCCTTCCTTTATTAGGGAGCCCCCTTCCCTCTTACCCCTCCCCTGATATCACTACTGACTGTTAGATAAAGGGGTACACGGGGATGGGAGATAAGCCTGTTCAAGTAACCTTTAATAGTTAAAGCCGTAGAAATGTAAGATGTTCGTCTAAAGGTAAGGCCTTAGTATATTAGATTTATTATTAAGATATAGGTTCGAATCTTATACATCATTATTTGTTATAATTAATAACAGATATTTTTACAATAATTTAATTTTTGAACAAATATATAATGAATATTACTTTGATACTTTTTTTAATAGGAATCTTAGGATTCGTGTTAAATAGAAAAAATATTATATTAATGCTTATTTCTATAGAAATAATGCTATTATCTATAACATTTTTAATATTGGTAAGTTCACTTAACATTGACGATATAATAGGACAAACCTATGCTATTTATATAATAGCAGTGGCAGGTGCAGAATCTGCTATAGGTTTGGGTATTCTAGTTGCTTTCTATAGATTAAGAGGAAGTATAGCGATAGAATATAAATAATGTATTTAAGTATAATAATTTTACCTTTATTAGGATCTATAGTTGCTGGCTTTTTTGGTAGAAAAGTTGGAGTTAGCGGTGCACAGTTTATTACATGTTTTAGTGTAATTACAACTACAATATTAGCAATCATAGCTTTTTTTGAAGTAGGTTTTAATAATATACCAGTTTCAATTGAATTATTTAGATGAATAGATAGTGAATGATTTAACATTGTATGAGGTTTTGAATTCGATAGTTTAACAGTAAGTATGTTAATACCTGTTTTAATCATTAGTTCTTTAGTTCATATTTACTCTATAAGTTACATGAGTAATGATCCTCACATACAAAGATTCTTTAGTTATTTAAGCTTATTCACATTTATGATGATTATATTAGTTACAGCTAATAATTACCTATTAATGTTTGTAGGTTGAGAAGGTGTAGGAGTTTGTTCTTATTTATTAGTAAGTTTCTGATTTACTAGAATAGCAGCAAACCAAAGTTCTATATCTGCATTTTTAACTAATAGAGTGGGTGATTGTTTTTTAACTGTAGGAATGTTTGCTATTTTATGATCTCTAGGTAATTTAGATTACGCCACAGTATTTTCATTAGCTCCTTACATAAATGAAAATGTAGTTACTATTATAGGAATATGTTTATTAATAGGGGCTATGGCTAAAAGTTCTCAAGTGGGACTTCACGTTTGATTACCTATGGCCATGGAGGGTCCTACTCCAGTTTCTGCTTTAATACACGCAGCTACTATGGTTACTGCAGGTGTATACCTATTAATTCGTTCATCTCCTTTAATAGAATATAGTTCTACTATATTATTAATATGTTTATGATTAGGTGCAATTACTACTGTATTTAGTTCTCTTATAGGATTATTCCAACAAGATATAAAAAAAGTTATAGCTTATTCTACAATGAGTCAATTGGGAATGATGGTTATAGCAATTGGTTTATCTTCATATAATTTAGCATTATTTCATTTAGTAAATCATGCATTTTATAAAGGATTATTATTCTTAGGAGCAGGTGCGGTTATTCACGCAGTAGCTGATAATCAAGATTTTAGAAAATATGGGGGATTAATATCATTCTTACCTTTAACATATTCTGTTATATTAATAGCTAGTCTTAGTTTAGTTGCTTTCCCTTTCATGACTGGATTCTATAGTAAAGATTTTATATTAGAATCTGCTTACGGTCAATTCCATTTTAGTAGTATAGCTGTGTATGTTATAGCAGTAATAGGTGCAATATTTACTACTTTATATTCAGTGAAAGTTTTATACTTAACTTTCTTAACTAATCCTAATGGATCTATGACATATTATAAACATGCTCATGAAGGTGATATTTTTTTAAGTTTACCTTTAGTTATATTAGCCATTTTTTCTATATTCTTTGGTTACTTAACTAAAGATATATTTATAGGTTTAGGGTCAAGTTTCTTTATAGATAATAGTATATTTATACACCCTGTTCATGAAATAATGATTGATACTGAATTTGCAGTACCTGTTTTATTCAAATTATTACCTTTAGTTTGTACTATTTCATTCAGTGTATTAGCTATTATCCTGTCAGAATTTTTACCTGAATCTTTAATAAGCTTTAAATTCTCTAAATTAGGTTATAATATTTTTGGTTTCTTTAATCAAAGATTCTTAGTAGAAATGTTCTATAATAAATATATTACTAATTTAGTTTTAGATTTAGGAGGACAAACTACTAAAGTATTAGATAAAGGAAGTATAGAATTATTAGGACCTTTTGGTCTTGAGGTTGGGTTAGTAAAACTAAGTAAAAGTATAGGATCTTTAAGTACAGGTGTAGTTACAAGTTATGCATTATATATATTAGTTGGATTAATTGGATACTTATCTATTGTTTATTTATTTAATTTTTTAAGTTTCGATATTTTATTTTTAGTGGTATTAGCCTTATCTAGTCTATTTATTAATAAATTTAAAACTAAAACTTTAAGCGTTTAAACCAATATATATTGCCTTTATTTTAATTCAAATTATTATATTAATGTGATAATTAAAAAATATGTTAGTTTAATTGGAAAAACCTGGTAGTTAAACTATCAAGACGCTAAGTTCAAATCTTACACGTATTACTCTTTTTAGTCCCCTCTCTTATCTCTGATATCACTGATAACATTCGTGATAAAGTGATAAAGAGATATCCTTTTCCCCTTGTACCCCTTTATCACTACTAACTGTAAGATGCCAGGGGGTAAGCGGGGAATAGGGAAGTCATGGAGCCTATGATAGGTATCCTATCATATCGTATCGTATCATATACCTTAATATTTTCTTTTTTTTTTATGCCTTTGGCAAAAAAAATAATTATATTATTTTTATGTGAATTAAACCTTTTTTTTCATTTTTATACCCCGATTTATTTTAATTTCGCGTGTCCTGATATCTCTGATATCACTGACATCACTTTATCTATTCCCTTATTCCGAAGAAAATAGATAAAGGGATAAAGAGCTATGATTTGATAATTTAGTACTATAAACCCTTTACCACATCGCACTTAGTTTTATTAGAGTCAGACGATTTAGGATTGTTATATTAAACATTTAATTATTTAAATTTAACGGGATTTAATTACACCTCATTTGGTCCCGGAGGGGAATAAAGTTGAATTCTATATAGTTTATAGCGATATATTACCGCTCTTAATAGGTAATCTTAATAGATACTAGCCTTATAGTATTTCCGGTCTCCTTATATAATTATATGATAAAAGGGGAATATAGGGTTATATTTGTTAATATATGTTATATTAACAAATATAACATAACACATATGTTATATTAAATACTAGTTAATTTACGTTTTATTGCCTGATATCACTTATCTGGTTTCCTTAATCATTGCGTAATACCAAGGTAAAAAGAGGTAATCCACGTTCTCTACGGGTCCCCCTTTATCACTACGAGATATCAGGGGGAATTAAAGGCACTTAAATTAAGAGATAGGGATATTAGAAAAATAGTGTATATAATACATAATAGAGTATAATAAATTAGTACCTTTATCCTTATCTTCCCCTCTTGAAATAAGAGGGGAAGATAAGGACTTCATATATTTTGAAGGGTGTAGATTTGTAGGGATAATTAGCTCTAATTTTTAAACATTGTTAATATAAATAGAAAAAAAATGAGAATATTAAAAAGTCATCCTTTATTAAAATTAGTGAATTCATATCTTATTGATGCATCAGAGCCTAGTAATATTAGCTATTTATGAAATTTTGGGTCTTTATTAGCTTTATGTTTAATTATACAAATTATAACAGGTGTTACATTAGCTATGCACTATAGTCCTAATGTATTAGAAGCATTTAATTCTATAGAACATATTATGAGAGATGTTAATAATGGATGATTAATTCGTTACTTACATGCTAATACTGCTTCAGCTTTCTTCTTTTTAGTATACTTACATATAGGAAGAGGTATGTATTACGGATCTTACAGATCTCCAAGAACATTAGTATGAGCTTTAGGTACAGTTATACTTATACTTATGATGGCTACAGCTTTCCTGGGTTACCAACATAGCCCAAAATGATTTAATATAAAAGTTTATAAAAGTTTAAAAAATCCAAACACAATTCCTTCTATCAATACACCTAGATATTATAGTACAAAATCTGATTTACCCGCGGATAATTTATCGGATAACTTAAATAATGTAATAAAAGAATTAGATTTAAATCCTGTTTATGTATTTGAAAATCTTAAATTAGAAACTACCAGAAAAAATGTTTTAAATTCTACTTCAGGTTTAAGTGGTATATACATGATATTTAATAAAACCACAGGAGATTATTATATTGGTTCTGCAGCTACTAATAAATTTTATGCTAGATTTAGTAATCATCTTATTTATTTTAGAGGCAGTAAAATAGTTAAAGCTGCAGTAAAAAAATATGGGTTAGATAATTTTTCTTTTCTAATTTTAGAATTATATCCTAATATTGTAACTAAAGAAAATAATAAAGAATTATTAGATTTAGAAGATAAATATTTGAAGTGTTTATTACCTAATTATAACATTTTGACTGAAGCAGGGTCTAGCTTTGGATATAAACATACAGAAGTTGATCGTATTAAAATGAAAGAAATTTATAGTGATGAAAGACGAAATACTATAGGTAATTTAAATAGAGGTAAAAAACTATCAGCCGAAACCATAGAAAAAATGAGATATAAAGCTTTAAATAGACCCCCTAAGTCAGATGAAACTAAATTAAAATGTGTAGCACATACAAGACCTGTTATTCTATATAACTTAAATGATACTGTTTATGGAGAATATTCTACAACATTAGAGGCAGCTAAAGCTATTAATTGTGGTGAAAAAACACTTCGAAGAGCTTTAAATACAGAATCAAAATTAGTTAAAAAACAATGAATAATTAAAAATTTGGTGCCCTTCGGCAATAAATAAATTTAAACTAAAAAACTTTTATATTAAATTATAGTCTCACGAGTAACAATCTTTTTGCAATTTTTATAAAGAAAATTAGATTAAAGTGATATAGCCCGACGGGGTTATAGAATAATATTAAATATTATTTGGCAATGCTAGTGAAAACGATCAAAGAAGTCAATTAACTTTAAGATCGTCGGTTATATAAATGATCGCGACAGACTGGGTCACTGGTGGGTGGCTGAAATGCTGCTTAATGCACAGTCGGAACTTTTAGTTAAATACCATCTCTTTAACTAATGGAATATTCGAATTCAAAGGTATTCTAGCTTATTATTTATTGATAGGTAAGTTTGTACGTTTTACCATATGGTCAAATGTCTTTATGAGGTGCAACAGTTATTACTAACCTTATAAGTGCTATACCATGAATTGGACAAGATATTGTTGAGTCAAAAATAATAACAATTAATATATATTTAGGTATTTTTATGGTATTTTCATTTTTAATTGCTGTTTACTATAGTTTAAGTTTATTATTTATTAAGGCTTCAGATAATGAAGCCCTTTTACCTACTATAGGTGTTGTACATAAAAATGCTTTAAAAAAAGGGAATAAAACTTTAAGATTAGATAAACAAGAATATAATTCAATACCTTCGACATTTTTAGCTTTTTTAGTTGGATTGATTGATGGTGATGGATATATTCAAATAAGTAAAACTACAAAGGGATTTATCACTATGAAAATGGTAATATCTTTACACTTAGAAGATATTTCTACCTTAGAATATATTTATTCTGTTTTAAAAATAGGTAAAATAAATATTTATAAGGATTTAAGAAGTCCTACTTGTAAACTAGTAATAAATAAAACTGATCTACAAGAAGTCTTATTTCCATTACTTGTGCATAATAAAATATATTTCTTAACAGACACCAGAGTTAATCAATTTAATTTAGCCATGTATATATTGATGAATGATATTAAAGATTATGATCTAATAGGGGATATAAACAATATACCTGCTATTTTTGAAATACCTAAAAATCCATTTGATTATACATTATTACATTTTTTTAAAAATTGAATTGTAGGATTTACATGTTCAGAAGGTTCTTTCTTTATTAAAATGAATAATGATGGTTGTTTTCAATTAAAGCAAAGAGTACACACTAATTTATTTGAAGCTTTTAAATTAGTATTTGATACTAATAGAAAAATAGATACAACAAATAACTATAATCAATTTGGTGTTAGTTCTAAATCTGATGTACAAAAAGTTATAAATTTTTTTTCATTTTCAGGATTACATTCTTTAATTGGACTAAAATATATACAATACGCTAAATGATTAAATAATTTACGTGAAAGTTCACGTTATAAAAATTTAAACTTCCCTGAACTGTAAGTAGTGAATAGATAAATACTCCTAAATATATATTAATAATAATTACGGGCTCCTTAAAATAATCATATTATAATAAGATTATTTTAGAGGCAAATGGGGAAAATTACAGGGACATCTCATAAACAACCTCCGGTTTATTAGAAGATTATCTGTAGCGGAATTTAATTCGGTATACATAAATGAATTAAAAGCGTTCAACGACTAATGAGTGAGTTATACCTACAATAAGCTCAACACGATAACCCCAAAATCTTCATTATTCCTATTACCCTGATATCACGTAGTGATAAAGGGGATGCGGGGTCTGAAGATTTAAGAAATAGTCTAACTACATCCGTGAGGGTGTAAAGTATAAGTTAAATATTATACGAAATAAACATGTCATTTGAGGAGGTTTCAGTGTTAATAACGCAACTTTAAATAGATTCTTTGCATTACACTTTGTATTACCTTTTGTATTAGCTGCATTAGCTTTAATGCACTTAATAGCATTACATGATGCTGCAGGATCAAGTAACCCATTAGGTGTTTCAGGTAATTACGATAGATTACCTTTTGCTCCTTACTTTTTATTTAAAGATTTAATAACTATATTTATGTTTATCTTTGTATTAAGTTTATTTGTATTCTTTATGCCTAATGTATTAGGTGATAGTGAAAACTATATAATGGCAAATCCTATGCAAACTCCTCCTGCTATTGTACCAGAATGATATCTTTTACCATTCTACGCTATTTTAAGATCTATACCTAACAAATTATTAGGGGTTATAGCAATGTTTAGTGCTATATTAATTATTATGTTATTACCTTTAACAGATTTAGGAAGATCAAAAGGTTTACAATTTAGACCGTTAAGTAAAATAGCTTTCTTTGTATTTGTGGCTAATTTCTTAGTGTTAATGCAAATAGGAGCTAAACACGTTGAAACACCATTTATAGAATTTGGACAAATTAGTACAGCATTATATTTTGGACACTTTGCATTTATAGTTCCTGCTATAAGTTTAATAGAAAATACTTTAATCGATTTATCTTCACCAAGTAAATAATTTTTTTTACTTTTAACCTTTCTTACCCCCTCTAGGGTACAATAGTAAAATAAAAGTTTTTATTGCCCTTTATTCCTAAGAATATCCAGGTACGAGAAGTTATATTTTACAAGTTATTTTCTGTACTACTGTTTTATTTATATTGTAAAATTATTTTTACATTTGCTCCCTTTATCACTACTAATTGTTAGATATCGGGGGTAAGAGGGGAAGAGAGAGATTAATTGCTTGTATTTTCCTTAAATCCTAATTTTATTATAAATTTTATAATAAAAAAGATTATGATGTAGATGGTCTACACTTTGATTGCAGATCTTAAGTTTGAGGTTCGATTCCTCCATAATCTTTTTAATATTTATATAATTATCTAGCTTCTTTTTAATAATATTCTAAGTAATTTTAGTGATATTACTTAAATAAATTATATATATATAATATAATTTATTGAGTATTTAATTATACACATGTATATATAAAGAATGTTTATGTTTGTGTATGTCATTCAGGATCAGGAAGATAGGCACATGCAAAATCATATAACTTTAAGATCATCTATAAGTATGTGATATGAAAGATGATTCTTATCAACAAATGCTAAAGATATAGGAACATTATATTTAATGTTTGCGCTATTTTCAGGGTTATTAGGTACAGCATTTTCTGTACTTATTAGAATGGAATTAAGTGGTCCAGGTGTTCAATATATTGCAGATAATCAATTATATAATAGTATCATTACAGCTCATGCTATATTAATGATATTCTTTATGGTTATGCCAGCTTTAATTGGTGGATTTGGTAAAATCTATTATATGTTATTTTTAAATTATAGAATTAAATATTTCCATACTATTAGTCAATTTCAAGATAATTCAGACAATTTAAGATCTAAATTAGGTGCATATTTAGCTGGGCTTATAGAGGCTGATGGTTCTATTGCAGTACATGATATTAATTCTAAGGCTAAAAGATATCGTCCAAAAATACTAATAGTATTTGCCGTAGATGATAAACCTTTAGCTGATAAATTAGCATCTATAACTAATGCAGGAACTGTCTATGCTAAACTAAATGCCGGTCACGTAATATGACATCTTCAAAAAACTGAAGATGTTGTAAAAATCATTAATATTATTAACGGTTTTATGAGAACACCTAAAATAGAAGCTTTACATAGAGCTATAAACTGATTTAATACTTATGACAATCTTCAATTAGAATGTTTAAATTTAGATAATTCTCCTATAAACAGTAATGCTTGATTAGCAGGTTTTACGGATTCTCACTCTTCTTTTATTATATCTAAGTCTAATCAAAATAACACTAGTTATTTTAGTTATAAATTCAAAATTAATATAGTTATTGCTTATACTGAAAAAAAAGAATGATGTGACTTAGTTTATTTCTCATTATTCAAAAAAATAAGTAGCTACTTAAATACAAGTTTCATTACCAAAAGTATAAATAATGAAAAATATACATTTATAGTACTTGCTTCATCAATACCAAGCTTCAGTAGGCTTATTCAATATCGTGATAAATATCCTTTATTTGAATTATGAAAAGCTTCATTAGATTATGCTAATTGATGTGAGAATTTATATAATAAATATAGTAAACGAGGAGGAAAGTTCAAAGAAGTTGAGAATTTAAATACTCTATTACAAAATAGACCAAAGATGTTAGGTATTAAAACTTTAAGTCAAAAAAGAAATTTTTCTACTTCTTATATCCTACAAAGCAAAAAAAAGTTAAATATTTCATCTTGTACAGATTTAATTGTTTGAGGTAAAAATCTCCCATCTGGTGTAGGATGAGGTAGACACACTAAACAAGAGAGAAATATGATAGTTATACCTGCATATCAATATTCTGTTATAGTAGGATTATTATTATCTGACGGTTGATTAAATATAGCTAGTGTTACTCATATTAGTCCACGTTTAGGTTTATCTCAATCTTTAGATCGGTTTAAATATGTATGGTTTGTATTTAATATTTTATCTCATTATTGTGAAAATTACCCGATTATTCGTGAACGTAAAAGACTCGACAGGGTACATTGATGTGTTGATATGGTAACTCGGTCATTACCTTGCTTTGCTGAATTATATTCTTTATTTTATGTAAATAAAGTGAAAGTGGTACCCGAGAATATTTATAGTATATTAACTCCTATCGCTTTAGCACATCTTATTATGGGAGACGGGGGATTTAAAAGTAAAGGTATTTTTCTTTGTACTGATTCTTATTCTATTCAGGATGTAGTACGGCTAATGAATGTATTAATTATACGTTATGATCTGAAATGTACTCTTCATAAGTCTAATGAGAATTATAGAATATATATTTCTAGAAATTCTGTACATAAAGTAGTAAGAATAGTTAAACCCCATCTTATACCAAGTATGTACTATAAAATAGGGATAGTCTAAGGATTTAAACTTTTGACTAAGGTCGAAACCGCAATATTTTTTTTTGTTTTATTGTGATTAAAATTTTCATTATATATATATTTAATTAGATAAATTAAGCGTAGGAATTTTCCCTTGTATACTGAGGGGGCGAGTCCAAAACTTTAAATCAGATGTCTGATGATTTGTTCTTCAGTTTATATATATATATATTAAGCTTCTGAGTGTAAGCTTTTCTACTATGTAGAGGCTTGTACTTTTATCCCTTAGGGCTACTTGAACCTTCGATGGAAATTTTAGTATTAGCTTAATAGATAGAAAAAAGAAAGGTATAATAACTAGTAAAAGAGTACAAACTTTCTTTCGTATAGAGTTAAGACAAAATTATCATAGAGACGTACCTACACATTTAGGGGGTACTAGTTACTTTGATATTTTAACTAAAATAGCTAGATATTTAAATGTAAATTTATATTCTAGAACTAGAGAAAAAGAGGATAAAATTTTTTATGCTTTTATGGTTATATCTCATAATAATTTAAGTCATAAAAAAGTAATGGAATATTTTGACAAATTTCCATTATATTCATCTAAGTATTTGGCGTATAAAGATTGATCTAATTTAGTAAAAAAAAATATAACTCGAGATAGTAAGCCTTTATCTAAAGAAGATATAATAGAAATAGAGAAAATAAAATCTCAATTTAATAGTAAAAGAGTATCATTTGATTTCTCTCATTTAAATAACATATAATAATTAAGAAATTGCCGTGGTAGCAGTAATGCTATTTATTATTACATAACTATATGCGGGAAATTCCTAAAGCTTCTTTGTAATATTAATGAAAATATTAATTTTATAATACGTACATTAAGTTAAAGATAAAAGAAGATAAACAGTATGGACAATCCGCAGGAAACGAAAAAATTAAAATAGTATATAAACTATTCATTAATTTATAGGATCCTCAGAGACTACACGTTATGCCCCCTATATTTGGGGTGAAGATATAGTCCAAGCATATTTTAACGATTATGATAAATTTGAATTTCTTATTACCATTACTAGTAGGAGGGCCAGATATGGCATTCCCTAGATTAAATAACATAAGTTTCTGATTACTAATACCTAGTTTACTATTATTAGTATTCTCTGCTGTAATAGAAGGTGGAGTAGGTACAGGTTGAACTATTTACCCTCCATTATCAGGAATACAAAGTCATAGTGGACCTAGTGTAGATTTAGCTATATTTGCTTTACACTTGTCAGGGGTTAGTAGTTTATTAGGGGCTATTAATTTCATAACTACTATAGTTAACATGAGAACTCCTGGTATAAGATTACACAAATTAGCTTTATTTGGATGAGCTGTAGTTATTACAGCAGTGTTATTATTATTATCTTTACCTGTGTTAGCCGGAGGTATAACAATGGTATTAACAGATAGAAATTTTAATACATCATTCTTTGAAACAGCTGGTGGAGGTGATCCTATTTTATTCCAACATTTATTCTTTAAAGATATTTTAATTATTTATTTAAATTTAGCTTTAATTTTTTTGCTACATACATTGTTGTACACAATACGAAAAATTAAAACCGTCAACACATTTAGCTTTTTATTTAAATTAAATTATAGTACTTCTTCAATAAGTAACTTTGATTTAGAACCCTTTTCTTCTAAATACAATGAATTTTTACCTGATAATAGTTTACCCTCAAAAAATTTCTTAACTTGATTTATAGGATTTACTGAAGGTGAAGGGTCTTTTATAGTAAATAACAGAGGTGATCTTTGTTTCGTTATTACGCAAAGTAACCTAGATATTTATGTATTAGAATATATAAAAGAAACTTTAGGGTTTGGTAAAGTAATTTCTCAATCTAAATTTACAAGTAGATATGTTACTCAAAATAAAAAAGAAATAGAATTACTTATTCATTTATTTAATGGTAATCTTATATTGCCACGTAGAAAGGAAAAATTTGAAAGTTTTGTAAAAGGATTTAATACATGAGTGACTAAAGGAAGAATTCAATTGAATACAGTTGAAGTAAAACATACTTTTATTTTACCTAGTTTAAATAACCATTGACTTTCAGGTTTTACTGACGGAGAAGGTTGTTTTACTTGTTCAATAAATAAAGATAAAGGATTCAGTTTTAATTTTAATATTTCTCAGAAATGAGAGCAAAATATTAAAATACTAGAACATCTTTGTTCATTATTTAATGGAGGTAAAGTATCAAAACATACTTCCGATAATGCATATGAATATAGAATAGGTGGGTTAGAAAATTGTAAGAATATATTTACTTATTTTGATAACTATAAATTAGTTACGAAAAAATCTGCTTCATATATAGCATGAAAAGAAGTACATGCAAATTTATTAAATAAAAACCATTTAGACCCTATAAAACGGGTTGAATTAAAAGAAAAAGCTAGATTAATTAATAAATTTAATTAAAATATAGGGAAAAAAAGTCAAGGTTTAACGTATAAGTTATGAAATTCTTAGGACAAATGTAAAAAGATATAAGATCCAAAAGAGTAAATATTCTATAATGAATATACCTTAGATTTAGTTAGTATTTAGCTAATATTACTTGCAACTCTTAAATACAATGCATATATAATTGAGTATATGTTGTTGTACATATTAATTATTAATATAAGGAAAAGTTAATATAAATACTAGCAATACTAGTGTTAACGGTCAATGAAGATTTTCATTCGAAGACCGTCGGTTATTTAAGTGACCGCTACAGACTGGATCACTGGTAGGTATCTGAAATGATGCTTAATGTACAGTCGGTTTCTTCCGTATTATAAATATACGCACAAGCCCAGGATTATAATATCACTGGTACCTGGATTTAACGAGAAAAAATAAGTAAGTTAAATTTGAAGAAATGGATTCTTTGGTCACCCAGAGGTTTATATATTAATTGTACCTGCCTTTGGTATAATTAGTACAACTATTTCTGCTAACTCTAATAAATCTATATTTGGTTACATAGGAATGGTTTACGCTATGATGTCTATTGGAATATTAGGGTTTATAGTTTGATCTCATCACATGTATACAGTTGGTCTAGATGTTGATACAAGAGCTTACTTTACAGCAGCTACATTAATAATTGCTGTTCCTACAGGAATTAAAATATTCTCTTGATTAGCTACTTGTTACGGAGGATCTATAAAATTAACACCTTCAATGTTATTTGCATTAGGTTTTGTATTTATGTTTACAATCGGAGGATTAATAAAAAATCACTTAGTTCTCCCTACTCTTTTTTTTATAAAAAAAGAACTAAAGACTATCATATGCTGGGAACTTCTGACAATTATACTACTAGAGTTTTATATGATCTCAGTAAAAATGTATAATTTTGAACCATCAGCAGGTAACCAACAGATAAAACCATTTATCTTAGTAGGTACCTCAGAGACTAAACGTAGTCCCCTTAATATTATTAAGGGAAGATATAGTCCGTGAAACCAAAAATGATCATTTAATAGCTTGGTTGCTTCTAATAATAATCCTTTATTGAATATTGATCTTAAATTCAATATTCATACTTATTCTACTTCTAATTTGTCGACTCCGTACCTTTTGGGTGAGGATAAACAGGATAATACTGATAATTTAGTTCCTTTAATTGCATATGATAACTTTAAAGAAAATAGAGTTAATATTTTAAAAGAACAAAAAGACAAATCTGGTGTTTATTGTTTAATTAATAAAAATAATGGTCATTCTTATGTAGGAAGTTCTATTAATTTAGCTTCTAGAATGAGAAATTATCTTAATACTGCTTTTTTAAAAAGTAAACAAAATATTAATATGCCTATTGTTAAAGCTTTATTAAAATATAATCCGTCTAACTTTAAACTATTAATACTAGAGCATGTAGACTTAAAAACTTTAACCATTAGAGAAACTTATTATATAACATATGTATTGCCACATTATAATGTGTTAAAACAAGGTTATTCTTCATTAGGTTATATGCATACAAAGGAAACTAAAGCATTATTATCCCAATTGGCTAAAAATAGAGTTCATACTGATGAAACTAAAGCTTTAATAGCTAGAGCTTTGACAGGTGAAAATAACCCATTTTACAATAAAAGCCATTCTATGGAAAATAAAGTAAGAATCATTGAAGCAAAGTCTGCTTATCCTGTTTATATATACGATTCTTTTAAAAGTTTATTAGTTATCTTCCCTTCTGTAGGAACTTTGGCTAAATTGATTAAATCTAATCATCCTACAATAGTTAATGTGATACAAGAAGGAATTCTATTTAGAGGGGAGTGATATTTTACTAATACACCTTACAATATAGAAGATACACCTTCAATAACTGACTGAAATTCTAAAAAATCTGAGGAATTAATTTTAAATATAAATAATAACAGTCATATTAGGAAAGCAGTATTTGTATATGATACGGATAAGAATTTTGTTGCTAAGTATGATGGAGTAATGGAAGCCCAAAGAGCTTTAGGCATAAGCCATAGTACAATCAAAAATTATGCTAAAGTGGAGGGTATTTATAAAGGTTATATATTTAGATACGAAAGATTAAATGATTAAGAAACTTTTGGTTCGTAAGTGGTGTAGTTTTAGCTAACGCATCTTTAGATATAGCCTTCCACGATACTTACTATGTAGTTGCTCATTTCCACTATGTTTTAAGTATGGGTGCTGTATTTGCTATGTTCTCAGCCTGATATTTCTGAGTTCCTAAAATATTAGGTTTAAATTACAACATGTTATTATCTAAAGTTCAATTCTGACTTTTATTTATAGGGGTTAATCTTACATTCTTCCCTCAACATTTCTTAGGTTTACAAGGTATGCCTAGAAGAATTAGCGACTACCCTGACGCTTTTGCAGGTTGAAATTTAATTAGTAGTTTTGGATCTATTGTATCTGTAGTGGCTGCTTGATTATTCTTATACATAGTTTACGCTCAATTAGTAGAAGGAAAATCTGCAAGTAGATTCCCATGAATGATACCTCAATTCTACACAGATACTTTACAAGCTTTATTAAATAGAAGTTACCCTAGTTTAGAATGAGCTTTAAGTAGCCCACCTAAACCTCACGCCTTTGTAAGTCTTCCATTACAAAGTAAAATTTTGCCAGTAAAATAGCAAAAAAACTGTTAATGGCATTAACAATATCTTTAGGCTTATATTTTTTAAAAGATATTTTAAGTGGTGTCTTTAATAATTTGAATGTTTGACATATAGCTTTTATTACAACTGTTTCCGTTTTTTTCAAAGAATTTGTATACTTTTTGTTTGAATACTTTGAAGATTTAAAACTAAAAAATATTAATTCATCCGCGCCCGAAGGGGAAAGAGGTATCAAATCTGATTTACCTTCTATTCTAACTAAAGATAAAGAACCTTTAGGTTCAAATGATAAATCTATACTAGATGATCCAGGTAATTATGTTTATGATTCAGATTCTGCTACTTCACAAGATTCTGATCTTCAAGAAGCGCTAGCAAAATCTAAAAAAATTTCTCAAGGAGAAACTTCTAAAACAGAAGCTGAATCTTCTAAAACTGGAGGAGAATCTTCTAAAACAGTAGCTGAATCATCTAAAACTGGGGCTGAATTTCCTAGAGATTTTTCCCCCGTACGCGGTGAATATATTCCTTCTTTAGTAGTAGAAGTAGATACTTTTAAAGAAGATATGGACAAAAACGGAGATGTGGCTGAAATAAAGGCTATAAAACTTCAATTAGAAGAAGGGGTACAAAAATATGAAAAAGATGGTCTTCCAGAAGATATAAAAGAAAAACGTATAGCTTCAATTAATGAAAAAATACGTAGCTGTGATAATAGATTAAATGAATTAACAAACGAACCTGTTGAAAATGAAGGTAAAGGTAAAGGTAAAGCTAAACGTAGTTAGCTTAATTTGTTATCTGGCCTTTTTTTGTGCCTTAGACACAAAAAAAAATAAACGATAAAGGCGAAACAGTAGTTTATATTTAATTTATTTTTATTCTTTTTTAATTTAATAAATTTTCTGTTAGTATTTATTCATCCTTCCCCCCCTGATCTCACGAATATTATGGAGAGGGATATAAAAGGGGCTTTATGGATATTGATTGAATATATTCTTATTCAGTCAAAAAAAATAATCTTTGTATTATGACACTTGATATAAACAATATAAATATAAAATATTTATAATTCTCATTAGCTCAAAGGTAGAGCTGGATACTTCTAATATCCCTATTTTAGTTCGAGTCTAAAATGAGAATATCTGACCTTAATCTAAAGTCGAGAATTCCTTATCCCATAATCTCTTCCATCCCTTTTATCACTACGTGATATCAGGGGAATAGATAGGGGATACCCCCGGAACAAGGGTTTATGTATTTTTGTTTTATAACAAATAAATATATTTTAAAGTTCTAATTTGTCTTTTAAACTCCTTTTCTGATATCCCTCTTCCCTTAATATCACGGATATTACTACTAACTGTTAGATAAAGTGATAAAGGGGATCCAGAATAAAGAGATAAGAGAGATAACCTTATTAGTATATATTTATTTTTCATTTATATTTATTATTTCACACGATTAGGGATAATAAATAAATAAATTTTAATTTTTTTTTACAATGTTATATATACCAACTGTTATATCGATAGTCGAAGTTCTTTTAGTTATTGTTCCTGCCTTACTTAGTGTAGCTTATGTTACTGTAGCTGAAAGAAAAACCATGGCAAGTATGCAAAGAAGATTAGGTCCTAATGCAGTAGGATACTACGGATTATTACAAGCTTTTGCTGATGCTTTAAAATTATTATTAAAAGAATATGTAGCACCTACACAAGCTAACATCGTTTTATTCTTTTTAGGTCCTGTTATTACATTAGTTTTTGCATTACTAGGTTATGGTGTTATACCTTATGGACCTGGTTTAGCAATTAGTGATTTTAATTTAGGTATATTATATCTATTAGCAGTTTCTTCTTTAGCTACCTATGGTATATTATTAGCAGGTTGAAGTGCTAATAGTAAATATGCTTTCTTAGGTTCTTTAAGAAGTACAGCTCAGTTAATTAGTTATGAATTAATTTTAAGTTCTGCTATTTTACTTGTTATTATGTTAACAGGTAGTTTTAATTTAACTGTTAATGTAGAATCACAAAGAGCAGTTTGATTTATATTTCCCTTATTACCTATATTTTTAATATTCTTTATAGGATCTGTAGCAGAAACTAATAGAGCTCCTTTTGATTTAGCAGAGGCTGAATCCGAATTAGTTAGTGGATTTATGACAGAACACGCTGCAGTTGTATTCGTATTCTTTTTCTTAGCTGAATACGGTAGTATAGTGTTAATGTGTATATTAACAAGTATATTATTTTTAGGTGGTTATTTAATATTAGATTTTGTTTATTTATTAAGTTATTTAGACTTTTTAGTGTGACAATTATTTGTTATAGATTGAGTTTTAGTTTTAGATTACTTTGTTCAAGGTATAATGAATACTCCTGCCTTAGAAGGATTTTTATATGGTTTAAGTTTAGGAGTAAAAAGTTCTATAATGATTTTTACTTTTATTTGAGTTAGAGCATCTTTCCCTAGAATACGTTTTGATCAATTAATGTCTTTCTGTTGAACTGTATTATTACCAGTAGTGTTTGCATTTATTGTACTAGTTCCTTGTATTTTATATAGTTTTGATATATTCCCTATTAATATAAGCTTATTCTAAATACCAAAATATCTCGCTATGTTTAGATATTTATGTATTATTAATTTTCTTATTTTGTTTCCCTTCAGCCTTGTTTATTCCCCTTTACCTTACATATTTTCTGGTCCCTTATATCTCAGAATCTCTTCCGCTTTATCACGTAGTGATATCAGGGGAAGAGATAAGAGATAAGTGGGGGAAATATAAGGTAATAAAGGGAATCAGGGGAGGGGAAAGTGAGAGAATCTATTCATGTAATTGTTTACTTATGATGTAATTTTAGTTTAATTATATGGGAAGTTTTTATTTTTTTTTTAGATAATAAATGTTATTATCTTCTTTGTTATTAATTCCTATATTAGGAATATTTTTAATATCTAGTGATATCTCTTACGATAATACGGAAAATGCGCCTTCAAAAATTAAATCTTATAAAATAACCGCTTTCGTAACATCTCTTGTTAATTTAGCAATATCTTTAATTATATTTATATTATTTGATTTTAGTTCTAATCAATTTCAATTTGTACAAGAACATTATGATATAAATTTATTTGATATATACTTAGGAGTAGATGGGATTTCTATATATTTTGTATTATTAACTACTATAATAATGCCTATAGCTATATTATCTAATTGAAACTCAATAACAGAAAATATTAGATCTTATTTAATAATAATGTTATTATTAGAAACATTACTAATAGCTGTGTTTTTAGTATTAGATATTTTATTATTCTATGTATTTTTTGAAAGTATATTACCTCCTTTATTTATATTAATAGGTTTATTTGGATCTAGTAATAAAGTAAGAGCTAGTTTTTATCTTTTCTTATATACATTATTCGGATCTTTATTTCTATTGTTATCTATTTTAACAATATCTTCTATAATGGGTACTACTGATTTTGATGCTTTATTTAAAACTAATTTTGATTACACTACACAAGTATTTTTATTTGTCGGAATTTTCATAGCATTTGCTGTTAAAACTCCTACTATATTTTTAAACAATTGATTATTAAAGGCTCACGTTGAATCACCTTTAGGTGGAAGTATAGTATTAGCTGGTATTGTTTTAAAATTAAGTTTATATGGTATATTTAGAATAATCTTACCTATATTACCTAAAGCTTCTTTAGATTATACATTTATTGTTTTTGTTATAGGTGTAATTACAATTATATACGCTAGTTTTAGTACATTAAGAACTACAGATATTAAAGAATTAATAGCTTATAGTTCTGTATCTCACGCAGCTGTATACTTAATAGGAGTATTTAGTAATACAATCCAGGGTATAGAAGGAGGTATAATATTAGGTTTAGCCCACGGATTTGTTTCTAGTGGTTTATTTATATGTGCAGGAGGTATATTATACGATAGATCCGGTACTAGATTAATACATTATTATAAAGGTGTAACTCAAATGATGCCTTTATTCTCTTTATTATTCTTTATTCTTTGTTTAGGTAATTGTGGAGCTCCTTTAACATTAAATTTTGTAGGAGAATTTATGTCTCTTTATGGAGTGTTTGAAAGATTACCTTTATTAGGAGTATTTGCTAGTTCTTCTATAGTATTTTCTGCTGCCTATACTATATATATGTTTAATAGAATATCTTTCGGAGGATCTTTCACTAAATTCTTTGATGAAAATATAAGTGACGTAACTAAAAGAGAATTCTTTTTATTATTTGTATTAGTTGCCTTTACAGTAATATTAGGAATATATCCATCTATAATATTAGACGGATTACATTACTCAGCTTCAAATTTAATCTATAGACTTATATAATAATCAATATAATTAACGGCTGATATAAATCTTCGATTTATAAAGCTGCCCAGCACACCCCTCCTTCCCCCTCCCCCCCGATATCTCTTTATCACTTCCCTCTTCCCCTGATATCCGCGGATATCACTTAGTGATAAAGTGATAAAGGGGATCCGGGAATAGGAAGAAGGGGATATAAAAATTTAATACTTAAATTTTTATTTCGTTTCGTTTTGTAATAGACGTAAATGTTTATGTGGACGTTCGTTCTATTTTTATTAGTTTCTAATCCCTCCTATTCCCGTATGGAAAATGGATAATTGAAAAAAAAGCTCTTTTTTTTTATAAGTCTTTATGACTTAAACTTTATATCCTTCCCTTTTTCCCCACCTATCTCTTAGAGATAGGTGGGGGAGAGGAGGCACCATAAAGAAGGCCGAGAATTAAGTTTTTATATTTATAGTCTACGTTTTGGTCCCCTTTACCACCTCCTTTCCCCTTTATCACTGCGTGATATCAGAGAATGGAAGGTAAGCGTGATATTAGGGGAAGTAATATAACATTAATAAAAAAAAATCATATTAAAATAATGCCTCAATTAACTCCTTTTTATTTTGTAAATGAAGTAACTTTTGCTTTTGCTATAATTTTAATAACAATATACATGTTATCTAAATACATATTACCTAGATTCGTTCGTTTATTTTTAGCACGTACTTTTATTTCTAAACTTTTTAACTAAATAATCCTTTATCCCCTATATTACAGATATCGCTTTTTTATTTTTTTTTAGTACAGTAGGTATCATAAAGGGATAAAAGAAGGGAAAAAGTAAATAAATAAAAATACTGATGTTTGTCAAGATATATTTTTTAATATAAAAATCTTTTACTATTGAATACAATTATAATAATTTAAAATGGAAAAATTTAATTTAAGTAGAGAAATAATTAGTCCTTTAAGTCAGTTTGAAATTAGAGATTTATTAAGTTTAGACGCACCTATATTAGGGAACTTACATATCTCAATAACTAACATAGGATTATACTTAATGTTAGGAGGTTTATTTATATTAGCTCTTAATCTTTTAAGTACAAATTACAACAGATTAGTAGGAAATAACTGATCTATTAGCCAAGAATCTTTATACGCAACTATACATAGCATAGTAACAAATCAAATAAACCCTAAAAACGGGCAAATGTACTTCCCATTTATATACGCTTTATTTATATTTATTTTAATAAATAATTTAATCGGTATGGTTCCTTATAGTTTTGCTTCAACAAGCCATTTTGTATTAACTTTCTCTTTAAGTTTTACTATAGTTTTAGGTGCAACAATATTAGGATTCCAAAAACATGGTTTAGTATTCTTTTCTCTTTTAGTGCCTGCAGGTTGTCCTTTAGCTTTATTACCTTTATTGGTATTAATAGAATTTATTTCTTACTTAGCTAGAAATATTTCTTTAGGGTTAAGATTAGCAGCTAACATAAATAGATGAGGTTAGGTGACTTATTCTTGTTGTGTTCAAGAGCCAAATTCCGGGGAAGCCCTAAAGCTCTAATAACTAAAGATAATACGGAAACTTTTTATCTGGCCTGATTAATGACTCAGGGTATAGTAATATCATTAGAGATTCTAGTAATAGGAATGGGTGATCGCGGATCTAAATCAGTAATATGTGTCTACTTATTACGAGGAATCTAAACTAGCATAATTGCTTCGATAGGTAGATATATAAAACAATTACTGTAAAAGAGCAACGAGTAGACGGTTCTTTAGTTACTTATGATTAGGCTATTTTTATCGTTTGATAACTTATTTAGCGAGAGGAATAGAATACATATTAATAACTATAAGGTATACTCTAGTCGCCGGGAAATCCGGTTCTTGGAAGAATTTAAGTAATTCAAGATTAAAGATACCACAATAGCCTATCCTTAATTATATTTCTCTTACTTTGTTTTTTTACGGTTACGTTCTATTTATACGTAGCGGTATCACAACATAAATAGAGAAATGGGTAAATACATAATATTATGTATAAAGATTAATATCTTTTTTTACAATTTATTTTTTTTTTAGGAGCTTACAGCTGCTTAGAG